>PVKS010001058.1:112184-155494 GCA_004027875.1 Aplodontia rufa
GGCGACATAGTTAAAGATGGAATCTGGGGTCAAAGAGAGGTGGAGGCTATAAACAGAAAGATGTGACAATTCTGCTGGGATTGCTCAGGGAATCAGTGGAGAGCGCGAGGGAGACCATCAGAGGCTGAGGATGCAGGAGGAACAGTGGCCAAGAAGGGACTGAGAAGCAGCTGGAAGGTGTGAGGTATCCAGGGGCCAAGTGAAGGAGACATTTCAAAGAGGTGTGCATGGTCATCTGTGCCACTAATTAGAAGTCACAGGAAGTTGTGTCAAGAGGGCTTGAGGTCTTTGGTGACATCGACAAGCACAGATGGGAGATCTGGATAAGAGAAAACCTTGCCTGGCATGAGTAGAGGAGGGACAGGGCAGAAGGAGGTGGAGAGAGACCTTGTGGCAATTTTACTGGAACAGGAAGCAGAGACACAGTTCCTGGATGAAACAGAAGAGGCATCTGAAACGTCCTGGGACATGGGTGGCCTAGGAACACCTTCCGACAGGCAGACCCAGATCCCTCCTGCAGCTTGGGAGCCTTACCAGTGGTGATTGGAGCCCCTGCTCCAGATCACCAATTAATCATCTCAGGGTCAGATGATTGGGGCCAGGCACACCTACACAAGGCTCATGGTCACTGCAGAAACCTGGTTCCTGTCCCCATGACGACTTGGTGGAGAAGACTCTAACTGAGATCCACACATGTATGGGACAGATTTCAAGAAGGAAATGAGTTGACCCCAAGACTTCTCCAGGCAGCGTCCCATTTCCATCTACCCTTTCATTCACCCACCTGTCATTCATTGGACCTGTCATTCCTTCCTTTCCCAGATGAAGATGCGCAGCATTCCACTGCCCTGCTGCAGAGGACTGCAGTGTGCTGGGGCAGCACCGGTGAAAAGGAGATGAGTGCTTCAGAGGTGATAGTAGGTGGACGGGGCCTTGGAGGGTGAAGAGGAGTTTAACAGGCAGAGCAGGCATTCCAGGCAAAGGGACAGCACATGCTAAAGCTTAGAACTAAGAGGACAAGTTGGGAATGAGAAGATGGGTACTGGGGTGCAAATACAGAGAAACAGGATGCTGTGTCCAATACCTTACCTAAAAAATCCCCAGATGCCCAGGCGATACTGAATGGTCACCACCACCACATTTTCATGGGTAGAGAGGGCCAGTCCATTATAGGTTGATGCCCCACCAGTCAGTAAACCACCTCCGTGGATCCACACCATCACCTGAGCAGGTAGGAAGGAGAGAAGAGGAGGAGTGGGGCTGTCTGGTTTGATCACTTGGTTTGATCTCTTGGTCACTACAGGAGTCTGTTGCCCAAAGTCCACCAGCGCACAGCAAGGTTGAAAAAGACAATCTCTCTCCTCCCCATCTCTCCTGGCTGGGGTCTAGGCCACCACTCCTCTCAATGACACCTGATTACCCCTGCCTTTTTCTCCAGCCCCAAGTGCCACATCCTCCCAAGGCTCTCCAAATTGAGAAAGTTGTCATGGGACATCAAGGATGTCCCGTTTTTCCCAAAACGGACATTGCCCTCATGCCTGGACCATTCCGCCAGCTAGACTTAAGTGATGGGCTATGCTCACATTTCACCTTCATCTCAGTTAACTCCAGTGGGCAATTGAACTTCCCTGTGCAGGACGATTTCCTGAAGAAGCACACATGTGCCCTTTTCTAATGTGCCATCCCTCTGCCTCCTTTGCCTGTCCAATGCTACACACCCTGCAAGCCCAGCCTCACATTTGCCTCCTCCAGCAAGGCTTCAGTCATTTGACTAACATTATCTGGGAACCTATTATGTACCAGGGACTGTGATAAGAATTGTGAATGGTCACAATTCAAAATTCATGGTTGTTGCATTAAAGGTGACTCAGTGGTTACAATGCTTGCCTGGCATGCACAAGGACCCAGCTTCAAATCCCAGTACCACATATACAACTAAGTGTCATAAAAACAAAAACCAGATAAAAAAATAAAGTTGATTCTGTCCTTCTCTCTCTCTCTCTCTCTCAAAAAATACTTCAAAAAAGGAGCTCATGTAGCAGTGAAGAGATGAGAGTGGGTAAAATAATATAATAATATGGCTGGTGAAGAAAGAACTCATAACGTGCATAAGCGATTTAAAAATAAATTATCCACAGGTCCTAATATTGTCCTGTTTGACAGTAAAAATGAGTCACTTCATCTGCCTACGACACTGCAGGGAACAAGTGGGAGAAGCAGGACTTGGCCCCGCTGGAGGGCAGGAGGAAGGTCCCACTGCAGCTCTAACTCCTGCTCCAGGGGTGCTTGCTCTGCATCCTCAGCCAGCACAGAGATGAACTCCACGGTCATGGCTGGGTACTCACACGGGATTCTTCCCATTTGGGAAGCGAAGGTGGAGAGAAGTTTAGGAATTGCCCACATCTCTCAACAAGGCCAGGGCAGACCCAGGATCCTGCAGTTCTAGGACCTGTGTCTGCAGCTGGAGGGGCTCCTGCCTCCAGGTGCCCAGAGCCCTGGATTCTGCACCTCTGACCTCTGCCTGCTCCGGAGAGGGTCTGAGTCAGGGTCATCTGAGTGAAGGCTGAGCTCAAGGGCTGCTCAGCAAAGGATGGTGAGGAAGGCAGGACGTGCCTGTGCAGCCATACGGCAAGATCTGGAAGGCAGGGGCTGCTGGGGATGGTGTCACGCTCCTGCCTTCCCCAAGCCCCAAGTCTAACTGTCTGTATGAGGATGTTGAGTTCATAACAGAAGAGTGAACAAAGGAGGAACTTTGTCCTTGTAACTTACGTAAGATTGACTTCTAGTCCCGAATTCACAGCCTCTTGCCCCACTCCTGGGAGCCATGAGACTGGCTAGTTGCTGACACTCTTCTCTCTTCCACCCCTCCTTTTCCAGCAGAGCCCTTACCCTCTGGCCTGCACCTGACAGCCTGCCGCACCTCTGGGCCTTCCTTGGCTGGGCAATGCTCCCTTGCTGAGTATCAGTCTGTACTAAAGGCAGTTAGAGAGGGAGATGAGCTACAGCAAATTCCCAGGTGCTTGGCCTAAGGCAAGGACAGTGTTTCTGAGCTTGTCCCAGGCTCTGCCTCCTGCTCCTCTGTCAGAGGCCAAGGACAGTTTTCCCAAGGGCAAGGGCTGGTGCTTGTTTGCTTTCCTAGTCCATGTTCAAAGACATTGAATTGAAGATCAGATGACCCGGGCTCTTGTCCTATGGACCCGAATGTGTTACCTCCCTTCTCCCATCTGGACCTCAGCTTTTCTATGTCTAAAATGTTTTGGGTTTTTGTCTTTTCTCTAAGATTCTTTCCACTTAATTGTATGGTAATTTAAGACTTTTCCTTCTATTATTATGAGAAAGCCTTGAAAAAATTTATGATGTGAATTCTAGATTATAGTAGTCATCTACAAATGTCTGATAAAATGTGTTTCTCCTATGGGAAAGGAAGCCAGGAGGCTGGCCCCAGGTGCCTCTGTTGTGAGGTACCTCTCCGCCCCTCCCCCCATTCCAGTGTGTAGTGGGGTGGCTGGTTGCTCGAACTCCCGCAGGTTGACTAGTCATTCAGGGCTTACCGGCAGCCGGCTTTTGGTCATCAGGTCTGCGGGAGAGTAAATATTTAGGTAAAGACAGTCTTCAGAATACTCAAGAGGAACACTTCCCAGTCTGTTGGTGAAGACCTCAGAGAGTGCTGGCCCATCTCCTGTGATTTGCGAGCACCTGGGGGGGACAGAAGAAAGTCCCTGAGGTTCACAGATCTAACCAAGATTCTCCTGAGCCTAGAAAGGGCCTGAGGACAGTTTAAGCCTGTAAATGGACTTGTTATTACCAGACTTGAGACACTGGGATGGGGGATGCACTCTGAGGGTCCTGGTGGGAAACATGGGACTTTCTGGGGTCTTGAAGACCATGCCGAGTGAGAAGGCCTTGGCACCTCATTCTCACCCAGTAGCAGATCCCAAGGGGGTCTTGTCTTAGCTCAGGCCCTTTCTGGGGCAGTCAAGCAACTATCATGCTTGGGGGACAGATGTCCTTCTGGTCTAATGAGATGGGCTCACCAACACCTGCCTCATGGCAGATCCTATAGTGGCCCAATCTCAGGTCCAACTTCTCTCGCTGTAGTCAGGCGCGTGTACATAAGTGCTGGGTGTGTGTGTGTGCTTATCTGGCCCCTGGGGCAGGTCTGTGGATGTAGCCAGCTTTCCCTCACAGTATGGGTACGTGAGAAGAAGTTACAGCAACTTTGCAGCCCTTGAGAGGCTCTAGGCAATCCTGGACTGAGGCTATCTATTGCTCAGATGGCTGCAGCTGTCACAGGATCAGGCAACATGACAATCAGTCTCTTAAAATCTCTGGAAGCCTCACTGAAGATGGACTATGAAGATGGGAATAAGCAATCTTTCAATGTGTAGAGATTGAGATTGTAACATGACTTCAAGCGTTAAGATCATACAGGAAAATACGACCTCAACAAATGGACAACTTAAGACATCAAAGGTCAACCCTAAAGTGATGAAGATGTTTGATCCTTCAGAGAAATTATTCCAAAGAGCTGGGCCTTGTTTGTTTGCTTATTTATTTACAGAAGCTCAGCAAACTTCAAGAAAACAGAGAAAAAATTCATAAGTTTATTAGAGAAATTTAATGGAGATTGAAATTTTAAAAAATCCAACACAAATCTAAAGCTACAAGTGCAATGAATAACATGAAAAGTACATCCTTATAGAGAATCAGCAGCTGTCTTCATTAAAAACAAACAATCCCTGAGCTTGAAGGAAGACTGAAAACACACAGAGGGTAAAAGAACAGAACAGGACAGGAAGGCAAGAAAAAAGTGTATGAGATCTATTTCAGAGCTTCAGAAGCCAAATACTTAGGAGTTCAGAAGGAGTTCATTGGAGGAAGGTAAGAAAGACAAGACTGAAGGCAAATTCCAGAGAAACTAAAAGAGAAGTTTCCAAACCTGGAGAAAGATGTTAGCTTCCAGGTACAGGAAGGCCAAATGTCACACATTTTATTTAACCCAGTAAAACTACCCTAAGACATACTACAATCAAACTCATACGGGTGACAGACAAGGAAAGGACCCTGAACATAGCAAATAGTATAAAAGTGAGTTCCAGTATGCCTTTCCCAAAGAAAAAAAGACCAAGGGAATTTATTGCTACCAGGTCTGTTCTACAAGAATTGCTAAAGGGAGTTCTTCACATTGAAAAGAAAGGATGTTAGTGGATGAATGGATCCAAAAACTGTGGTACATATATACCATGGAATTTTACACAGCAATTAGAAACAATGATATTGCAGCCTTTGAAGGTAAATGGATGGCTATGGAAGAAATTATGCTGAGTAAAATCAGCTTAACCCAGAGAACTAATGGTCGATTGTCTCCACTCATCTGTGGAGGTTGGGAATAGACGATGGCCAGTGAGAAAGTTGGTCTATTACCATGTGTTAAACCCAGATAAGATGTAATGCTATACAACATAATCCATTTTTAGAGACATTATGGGAAGGGGAAGGGAGGGATAAGGGTGGGTAATTGGGGGGGCACTCCTGGGGGTAATTGTAATATCCAGAATCTATACACATTTTATATTATTTTGTTAAAAACTTATATGGTTGTTCAAAAATTTAAAAAAAATTAAAAAAAGAAAAGAAAGGATGTGTGTAATAAGAAAACCTCACTGATGAAAGTAAATAAATTGATAACTTTGATTATTTTAATGCTGCAGTGATGGTGTGTAAGCCACTATATCTTTAAAAAGACAAAACTATTCAGAAGAATAATCACTACATTAATTTGCTAATAATAAGCAAGATGAAAATGTCACATAAGACATTAAAAATGGAAAATGGGGGAACAGAGTTAAAGTGTAGTGTTGAGTTTGTTTTCTTCGTGATCAAAGTTAGGGTATGATTCATTTAAAATATTATAACCATAGAATATTTATTATAAACCTCATTGTAAATACAAAGCAAGGGATCAAAATATACAAGACAGAAAGCCAGTTAATTACACAGGAAGATAGCAAGAATGGAAGACGGGAGAAAAATCTACAAAAGCTAGATGCTTGGTTTGTGAGGCCAGTTGGGCGCTTTGTCCTTCTGAGTCCACCTGGCCGAGGGGAACCACTGTTCTGTGCACGACTAGGTATCCAGACACCTTGGGAGTTGAGAACTCGCCAAGTCAACGTGCCCTCCAAAGTGCCACTCACACCTTCACCACTGCACTCCTCAACCACAGCAACGTCCAAGACAGAAGAGACAAGATGACCACTTACTTCCTACCCTGGCACAAATTCTCTTTTTTTTTCAGAGCACTAATCATACGCTCACATATTTCACATATTGACTAATTCAATTATTATCTTGCATATTGTTTACTATCTCCTCTGACCTCTAGGAATATAAGTCCCATGAAGGTAGGGATTTTTGTTCTGCTCACTATGAATTCCAAGAATCCATAAAATGCCTGAACACCACAGTTGCTGAATAACTGTGTGTTGAATAAGGACCTCTAGAAATCCCTGAGCAGTCTAGACTGTGTCCAGAAGAAAGCAAGGCCAATCAGAGGATTGCCTCCACTCCTTCCTGCCCCACTGTGAGACAAACTGTCACTGAGAGATGCCACCCACTTACATAGGAGGGTAAGAGGTGGTGTTCTTCACGAAGCTCCATGGCTCTGCAGGCTGTGGGGGAGCAAACCTCAGGGATCCAAGAGGGGGCTTGGCAAAGGGGACTCCCAGGAAGACTGCCACAGGCTGTGCAAATCCTTCAAGGCTGACATACTTCCCCAGGACTTTGCCAGTCACGGTGTCCACCACGGGTGGCGAGGACGGGTGTCCTGCTGTACATGGGGAGCAAATGAGGACATTAGAGGGGAAAGGCTAGAGCTGGGTTCCAGGTGGGTTTTGCCACGTTCTAGGCAGGTGACATTGAATAAGTAACTCAAACCCTCTAGGCCTTAGTTTCTCCCTATGCAAAAGGATGAGGAAATGTCCAACCTAACTAACCAGGCTGATAGAAGAGCTAAACAGGAATTGAGGTATAAACGCATCCAACCAAAAGCCAAAAAAAAAAAAAAAAATTCCTGCAGGAACCTTGCCCACAGTGCCCAACCTTCGTGCCTCCTGGTTAATCTTGGTGTGTCCCCTTGCGTCCCCAACCCCGGAAGTAAGTCCCTTTTTCTTGGGAACTATAGATCACAACTTATCTTTTCATAACCATTAAACTATTAAAATGTTGGCCTCAAAGTACTTTAAATTTCCTAGTAACATGTTCTGTTTTCAGTCAACTCCTTTATTTACCCAGCACCTTCTCTAGAACAGGCACAAACTTAAGTGCTTTATAAAGAACCACCCTTTTAGTCCTCATGGGATAGAAACTACTGACATTCTTAGTTTAGAGAAGGGGCAACCCAGGCACAGCAAGATTAAGTACCTTGCCCAAGAATATCCAACTCACAGGTGCTCAGCTAAGGTTCAGACCTGCACTTGGCACCTGAGTCGATACTTTTAATATTCTACTAAGCCACTCTCCATGATCTGGCCAGATCTGGACCAATGATCAAGGAAAAAGTAAACTGAACTCTCATCTCTTCATGTGCGAGGTATGAGGCTATCTCATTGCCCTCCTGGACCTGACACTTGCAGCTGGATCTCAGGAAGCTTATCTACTCCTGCATCTTGGGAACGCTGGGGGTGGCTGAGCTGGGCTACTCCAAGTCCCAGTTCAGAGCGTGAGAACCACTGCAGAACCAGACCTGCAGGCTTTGTCCTGTATATATCGCAGCCCACCTCTGCCCAAATCCTCAAATGTGCCCCCTAGTATTTGCATTTCAGGACTCACCCCAAGCCGTGCCTATGGCAAGAGAAGTCAAGACCAGAGCATAGAGCCTCATCATGGAAGGACAGCAGCTCCGGGGCTCTGCAAAGTCTTCGCGTCCCTCTGAAGGACTTTGCAGTTCCCACCCCAGAGCCTGAGGATTTGTTCTGTCCTCACACCTTGCCCCTACAGCCTGATTGTATGACCATGAGATGACAGAAAGCTCCTGGGGGACTGGTGGGACCTGGAAGTCAGGCCCAGGCTGAGTTCAAGCTCTTTTATCTGAAGTCCTGCAATTCAGCTCTCAGATTACAGATGACCACAAACTCGTCCAGCAACTTCTTGCCTATGGGTTTCTCCCTGGTTGGGCTCTAACCTCAGCGCACTTGGAGCTTCCCCCAAAAGGCACCAGCAAGCTGAGCCTCCATGCAAGGTTAAGCTTTGGTCTAGGGCCCTCAGAACCTGTTGGAAAATTTTAGAGCAACTCACACCCTCAGAGCTCTTCTGCTGGGAGATCGGGACACATCTTTTCACTTCCCTGGGCTGGTATCGCCCAGGCTTGCAGGTCTGGAAGTTTACAAGGGTTACTACACTTTATCCAGTCCCCTTCTGTTGTCTAAACTGGTGGCCCAGCCTGCTGCTGCATCCCTCCAGGGTCAGGGGATTCACCACAATGCACAGTAGGTATTTGGGGGCAGAAAGTTCTTACAGTAAATGGAGCCCAGCTCTCCAAAATATTGGGCATTCATCATGCATCTATCCATTTAGTCATTCATTCCTTCTTCAGACTGTTATCAAAGTGCCTGGCTCTTGATAGAAAAGTAAGAAAACAGGTAAACAAACAAACAAACAAACAAACCAAGAAACCCAAACCCCAAACTCTGTTCTGTGAGTTTAGTCTTTTCAGATCATGAATGATCCCTTTCCCCTGTTCTGATGTTACAGAGAAAAAGGACAACAGAGTATGGTACTGGTCTCTAATCTAACTATTTGTTATGATTTCTATCCCTGTAACTTTACAGGTCTCATCCATCACCAGTCTCCCAGGAGCCTCCAGTGGAGAGAAGCTCGTTTTTTTTTTTTTTTTTTGTTTCCTTATCTCAGTGTTTCCCTCTGCTGGACTCTTGGAAGTTCACAGGTGAAGACCTGTTTGTCCCTAAGTTTTGCTTTGGTTTGATTCAATGAATCAAGGCAAAGAGATTGGGGCTAGGGAGACTTTCTTGGATGATGAAGTGATGGGACTCCAGAAAGGTGAACTTTTAGAACATATCTATCCCTTCTTCTCCTGGTAATCTTAACGCCATTAGCAATATTAAAGAAATTGTCACACACATACACACAAACACATATATACACACACACATACAATGGAGTTCTACTCAGCTGTTACAAAGAATGAAATCATGACATTTGTTGGTAAATGATGGAAATGGAGAATATCATGCTAAGTGACATTAGCCCAACTCAGTAACTTAAAGGGCAAATGTTCTCTCTCATATGTGGAAGCTAGAGAAAAATAAAGGAAAGGGGGAGGGAAGGAAAAGACTACATAAAGAACCATTCAAATACAAGTTCATAGATGAACTAAATGAAATCTAGTAGAGTAGAGGAAAGAAAAGGGGAGAGGAAGGACAGAAGGGAAAAAGGAGGAGAAAAAAAGTATATGTTGCACCTCTAAGATACTAAATAATTCCCATGTAATCAATAAAAATTGAAAAAGTAAAAAAAATATTAATGAAGATCAGTAGAATAAAGGAAGCAGGGAATGGGAGGAGCTGGGGGGAGGGAATTGCTGGGAAGGAACTTGGCCATACTACATCGTTACATTGTGTGCGTACATGAATATGTAACATTATCGTCATTATGTACAACAATAATGTGGCCAACAAAATATGGAAAAAATAAAAGGTATTGTTTCTAAAATTGATCAAGGATTTTAAAGGAGATTTTTTTGGAGACACTCATGTTACTTGGGGAGATACGTATGCCACACTGTTCAGATGCAGTGGTTCTTAGTCGTAAGAATATATTTGAATGTCTGGAAACAAAAGAATAGCTGTCTGAGTCCTATCCAAGAAGATTCTGCTTTGTTGGACTGGGGGGTGGCTGGTGATTCTCATAATTATACCACTAATAGAAAAATCCTGAATCAAGTAAATGGATACCAAGTGTCATTTATATGTCAACTTCCACTCCACAAAACATCTGAGTGCATGTGGACTGAAAGCAGACGAAAGGCGGAGGGCCTTACATCTGGTGACTTGGAAATGTGTTCCACCTGGCGCAACACCTTTCAGAATTAGAACCATATTCAAGGATGCCGAGACCGCCAGTGGTATATGAAGGATGTGTGTGATGTCATTTAGTATGATATGATCCTACTTTACAACATGAGCCATGTGCTATTTCTTAGTTGTTAATTTCTCCAAATACTGGTGTTGAAATCAGCCAGCTGCAGCAGCAGAAGCCAAGGTGTTTCCAGATGGCTGCGCATGGCCTGGTCCTCTGCCTAGGGCCACAGAGCAGCCTGAGCAGTTACAGATGGGATTTGATATATACAATCCCCCCTTCCCCGCCTCTCCGCAGGGCCTCTGATGTTTGTTTTCTACCATCTCCTGTTGGCCCCCTGTGGGATTGATGTCATTCTTCCACTAGGAATCTGTGCACAGCACACCTGCATCTGCTGATGCCCCTCCTCATCCCTCTTCTGCACTCCCCTCCCAGGAGTCCTAAAAATACTCCTACGCCCCCAAATGACTCCGCTCAGATCTTCTTCTCAGCACCTGCTCTTACATAATGTGCTTCTTTAGCGCTCATTCCATATCAATATAGCTACCCAATTCTCATTTTGAGTACCTGTGTGGTGTATCTTTGCTTCTCTGCTTTCAACCTATCTATAACCTTATGTTTAAGTGCTTTTCCGTCCAAATTTTGGAAGTCGAGACTGATGATGCCAATCTCCTACACACACACACACACACATGGAAATGAAGCGTGAGGAGTTTGTTACTTGTCTTGTGAGTTCTGGGGCAGGGCAGTTCTCTGAAGCAGGTCCCACATGCCCTGAGAGAGGGAGGAACAGACACTGCTCAGGGGCCTCATGCGGTTAGGGATTTGGGCCCTGTGAGCCTTATGGGGTTTGGATCTCCCACTGGCACCAAAGGAAGAAGCACCCAGGCATGTTTATCAGCTTTTCCAGATAAGGGGCAAGATGGGACAGAGAAGGGGAGAGGCTTAAAAGCTGTCAACAGTCAAATATCAAAAAATAGAGTCCGGGCTGGAGCGGTGGCTCAGCAGTTAATGAAGCTTGCATGGCATGCGTGAGGACCCAGGTTCAAACCCTAGCACCACATGCACAACTAAGTGTCAGAGAAATAAAAGTCAGATCAATCAATAAATAAAATTAACTTTTTCTTTCTCTCTATCTTAAAAGAAAAAAAAAAGAGTTAGACAACTCATTCTGCACCATGGACATGCTCTTGTTTTTTGAATCCCAGCTGACAAGCACTGTTCTCTGATGAGTTTAAAATATTATTGTTTAATGGAATACTGAGTGGTTGGATTGAGCTCAGTCATCTCAGCAGTGATGTCACTTGTTCAGTGCTCTTTGTAGTTTGTTGGCCTGTTTGCTTGTTTTGAGATGAAGAGGTTTTATGACTCCCTTGATCTGCTCCATTGGATTATTACACAGGTCCTTTGTACATCTTTAGTGGTTGTACTAGGTATGCTTGGCCCATCTTTGAATGATCCTATTGTATCTTCAAATAATTATAGCTACATGAAGTTTTAAAAACCTTGTAGCAGTGTATTTTCAATTACTGCATCCCCCTTTTTAAAATTTATTTTAATTAGTGCATTATAGTTTTACATAATGATGGGATTAGTTGTCACATATTCCTAGATGCACACACATCAGCCTGGTCCTACCTTTTGTGCAGATGCTGTCCTGTTTTGTTGGTGCTGTGCACCTGTGCACCTGTCCTTCCCAAGGGGCCTCTCTCCCCACTTCCGACTTACCTTAGCAGTAGGTGTGTGGGATTTGGTCACTTGTACCTGATGGCCCAGGACACTGTAACTCCCAGGAGGGGTTTCTCTTGTCCTGATCTAGTCTCAGTCTGGGAAGAACCCTGTATTCCTCAGTCCTGGAGATGGAACCTTCTTGGTGAAGCTGCCCCACTCCAGCAGCAAAAGAACTCTAGTGATCTTCACCCAGGACCTTTTCTGTCCGACTCCAGGAGGTATGGAGCTTACATTTTTCCTTTTCTTTGGTCTTAGCAGGTATCCACCAGGGCCCTGAGGGATACCAGGTTTGCTTCTCTTTCTCCAATTATTATAGGATTTTGTTCATTTGTGGAAAAGGATCTGAGTAGGTTTTGTGCCTGAGCCCCTGGAGGCAGGTTTTCTCCAGTCCTTCTACCTGCCTGGAATATCTCCTATGGTCACCTGGAGATGACCTGGATCAGAGCCTGTGTGGGCGTCAGCTCCCCCATGGGGCTGTGGTTCCCTGGGGATTTTATTCTCTCAGGCTAGCCCACACCCGTCCTTCAGCACTTTACTAAATCCTTGAGAGCTATTCTCCTCACACGTCTGATGACATCCTCTGCCTGTAGGTGGAAGGGGACCCACTGTCCCGTTGCCACCTCTCCTCCATCAGCCCCCCTTTGGATTAGGGTGGTGATTCACCAGTCCACCCTGCAGAGGCCGCCTCCTGCACTGGTGCCTCTTTCTTCATCCTTCTCTCAGGGAGGATGGGCTCATCTCTAGACCAAGACACGGAAGCTCATTTGGTCTCCAAAAAAATATTTATTCTACAAATTGAGGCCACAAGTCAAGACACTCCCTCTCCCACTTCTTCCCAGTCACCCCACCCAATTCTCCAGCCTCTGCAGTAACAAGGCCTCCAAACACCTTCTATAGCATGTCCCTGGCCTGCTGCTCCAGGCTCCTGGGGTTGGCTCAGCCTCCCATTCACAGCTCCATGTGCTCTCTCTCAGGTTTCTTTGATGCATCCTTGGCCCTGAGCTCAGTCCAGAAAGCCACTTCCTTGTCTTTCAGCCCCTGTGCTGCCTGGATGGTGGCTCCAATCTGCAGGTAGCCTTCCTTCCTGTCATACTCTGGCCAATGGGGCAGCCCATCCCCATTGGGGTTCCTGCAAAGAGAATCAATAAGAATTCCCCAAAGCTATTTATTGGTCCTCAACTTTCTTTCTTTTTTAAATTATTGGTGCACTATAGTTTTACATAATGAGAGGAAATGTCTTTAGATTTACGGATTCCCTGGTTTGTCTTTTCCATTTGTACGCAGGGCTGGATAGCTCTCCATCTTCTGGGGCAGTTGATTTATTCTCAGAAGACTCCGGTCACAAGCCTGGGGTTTGTCATTCACACTTTGACCCCTTCCACCACATGCCACCCCACCCACCAACCCCACTCCATCTTTACCACCAGCCTCACCCTTTGCGAGCAAAGTTGGCCCAGAATTTCATCACCTTCCTGCTGAGGTTGGTCTCCTCTTCAGAGGCACCCTCTGTTGGGGAAGAAGGAAAAACCCTTTTGTACTCAAAGTGTGTTTCATGGGCCACCATCAGCAGCAGCAGCAGCTGGGGGCTTGTTGAAATGCGTAGTCTTGGCCCTCACTCCAAGGTCAGGGCTGAATTTTAAGAAGAACCCGCTACTTGGTGTGCACTTCCAGCCTGAGGATGGCTGGCCTAGGACTCAGCGAAGGGCATGCTCTCCATCCATGAGCTGATTGTCTTTGTGTTCCATGCCCACCTGCCCTGTCCCTCCCCAGGGCTCAAATACCACACTCAGGTTTTCCTTTACTGTGTAGGATTTCTAGCTTTTGGGTCATTTTTTAACTGTCTCCATGGATCCACATTTTCAGAGAGTCTGAAAAATACCAGACATGCCAAGGTTCTAAGGGGCCATGCAACTGGAAGAAGCCCAGTGTGTCATGAACAGACAAGAGTTGAGTCACATGTCATATGCAACTGCGGACAGCTAATGTATTAAAGGCATCCGTGAAAACTTTTTTAAAGTATCATATTATTTTAAATTATAGATAAAATACATGAGTTTTGCTTATATAGACAGATGGATAAATATGACATTCAATTCAAGGTTGGCACCTACTCTAACCTTCCCCTCATCCTTACATATGGTAACACCAATGTTTACCTGGGTAGCAGCCCCAGGGGAGGACTTTCAAGGGGTACTGATGGAACCACATGTGTTACAATGGAAGTGATATTTGCTGCAATACTTGAATGACCATGTTCTGAGCACATCAGGGAGTATTGTCAAACTCACTGAAATAGTGGCAGTTGAGAATGAAATAGTGAGTAGAGAATGAATTTTATTTTTTATTTTTTCATCTGGCCTTTTTTTCTCCAACACTTAGTTGTGTATGTGGTGCTGGGGTTTGAACCTAGGTCCTTGTGCATGCCAGACAAGTGCTCCAACAACTGAGTCACCCCTCCAGCCCTGCTGCTGTGAGTAGAAAGCCACACTGCAAGCAGTGTCCTGAAGCAGGGCTCGGCAGGTGACCCACCAGCTCTCACATTATTGTCACAGGTCAAAATTCTGCAAGTGACTGTGACTTGGGGCACATGATGCACATTCTTCTTCCTGCATGTTAGAGCAGAGGGCTCCCCAGTATAACTCAGCCCTGTTAGAGTGAGTCAGGAAATTAAGAATTGGAGAGCAGGAGAACCTTGCTCAAGGCCATCAGACCAAGACTGGAACCCAGGCCTCCTAACTAACAGCGAGCAAAGAGCTGTCACCTTGTAAAAATGGGGCTCCAAACACTGAGAAGATCTCATCTCCATGGTCTCCTTTCACCTTCTTGGGTCTCTTGTCTGATGAGAAGCTCGGGCGGTACTCAAACTCATACATGTAGGTGGGAGCTCCAGCATCTGAGAAGACATGGATTTGCGCAGTTCACGTCTCTAGACACCCACCTGGATGGCATCAAGGTCTCTGGCTGTGCAGGAAACCCCTGGGTATCAGCAGCAGAGCGCAACAGAGTTCCAAGAAAGTTCAGTGATTTGCTTAGGATTGCAGAGCTGGTTGATGAGGAATTGGGGTTTGAGCCAGATATTTGTTGAAAGGCAAAATGAATGAATAAAATGAATCAAATAAATACACTGGGTTTTTTCATTGAAAGCACACTAGTGCTCAAAAATATCTACATCCTAGTAGGTGCCTTCTATTCATCTTTTTTTTAAACATTTCCAGTGTTATTCTCACCCATTCACAAAGGAGTGAGCAAATCCAAGCTGCTTGTCTGAAAATGAGAATATTTAAAGACAAACACAAACACGGTAGAATAGTCTGCCTCTTGTGTTTCAAGAAAACACAAAACTCTGGGAGTCATATTTCAGTCACCTTACATATCCTGCTTCCTGCTTGGCCAGGGTTCTATTAAGGGATTAGGGTGATAGGGTGCCTATACATGAAGGGGCCAGGGAGGGTGAACTTGCCCCTCTCTGACCTCTCTGCTCCTCCTCTTCCCTTCCATGCTCTCTCTACATCAAAGCCATCCTGTGCAAACCCCAAGAAGACGACACCTTTTTTGTCAACTAGATCATCCAATTCACCAATCTCTGCTCCTTCAGGACTAACTCAGGGACAGCCCAGCCTGAGGACCTCACCATTTTTCATGGGTCATAATGTTCGTATCAGAGAGACTCTAGGACAGGAAGGGTGAGGCCCCAAATCTGGCTGGTGGAGAAATTTCACAATTCCGTCTGCCTCCCCATGGATACACTGGGAAAGCTGAAAAATACCCAATAAGAAAAAAAAAAAAAAAGAAAGAAAAACAGCACTCAATCCCCCCACTCAGGGAAAGCTTCTTCAACTTTTCAGCCAATCTGATTTTGTGTATATAAAATTGGCATAATATTGTATGTTACTTTGTGATATATTATCATTCTTTCCATCACTAGACATTTATCCATATTTATCAATATATACTGTCACTACATGAGAAAGAAGAGTAATTTTCTTAATAGTCTCTCTCAGCACTGCACCCTTGGATCATCCAGATGCATCGTTCTGTGGCTCAAATCCATCTGCGTCCAGGTCAAACAGAGCTTGCCAGAAGGTGGTTTGAACATTGCTTTTGCCACTCCATCAATTTAGACAGGAACTCAGAACCCAACCAGAGAGGAATGAACTTTTGCAAATGAGAGAACTTATTTTAGTGTCTTTTGCCCAAGACATTTGTTATAATTTCCTACCCTGTAATGTATACAAATGTACTTTGTTAATTTACAGTTTTAAAGTTATATAAGTGTTCTCTATCTCAAAATATCTGATTGTCCTCTACCTTCCTGTTTTTTGTGTTGTTTTTTTTTTTCTTATCTGCAGGTAACTACAATAGCAGAAAGTAAAACCGGGAAAGGGCTTATCACAGCTGTTTTTATCATGTTTATTAAGCCCTGGATTTTAAAACTCTATTAGCATGTTAGGGAGAGAAGTCTGGACCAGATGATGATTTCCTTGTTGAGACTAGGTTAATGAGGACTGGGGTAAAAGAAGGGCCTAGGAGTCTCTCCAAAGGGTACCCAGACTATGAAACACCTCCCGTATTGATGAGGCCCCACACACCCGCGGGTGCATGTTGGAAGGTCATGAAACAGACCACAGCCTGGTCCTCAGCTTGCCCACACTGGCATTTACCAAGAAGGATAAACCGGAGAAGACGGTGGAAGTCACCACCTCCCCTGTGACCCCCTGTGCCTCTGGCTGCCCTTTCCTCATGACATATTGATCCTGCACACTCTTCTTATCCTATACCTGAATTCCACCCTTACCCACCTCCACTAAATAACCACTTTAGAACAAGCTTTGACCTTGAAAATTTTCTAAGACCCCTCTTCCCACACTTGCCTTCTAGTCCCAAAACCTCATGGAGGGGTCCCTGGAGCGATACTGTCTGTGACTTACTCATATCCCCTATTTCTGGGCAGGCCACCCCAACTTCCTCCTCCAGCATCTATAGCCCTTGCTCATGCTTTTGTGTGACCACTAAAATCTACTCTGCCCGTGTTTCAGAAATTCAAAATGTCACACAATAAACAATCCAGTGAAGCAGGCTTCAACCAAGGCCAAACGGGCTTTGGTGGATAAACCCACTCCCCGCTGCTCAGGTGGGACAGCCCTGAGATGTGTTTTCTGTATGTTTCCCAGGATTCCCCAGCTGTCCACACTGGAGGAGAGATTGGCAGTGGATAATGATGGGCTTCCATTCTTTCCTGTGTCACTTCCTCACCTCTTTAATAATTAGATACCAACTTAAATACTTGCATTTGAATCTTTTTCTTGGAGTCTGTTTCTGGCAGAAACGAAACAGAACAATGTCCATCCCCAGGTCATATGGAATCAGACTTTGAGACCTGACCCTCAGCAGTTTCCATGTCTCTTTCACCTGGGAGGGGGGCCAGTCACACACTGAAGCTAGTGTCAGAGTTCCTTTCCCAGATCTAACCCATGGGACTCACCTCTGTGGTTACGGGCCACAAGCACAGATGGGACACAAAATAGCACATCTCCCATCAAATCCAAGAAAAGGTCTTTCTTTTTGACAAGGTCATCTGTCCCTCCTAAATACTTCTCAGCAGCCACAGTCGTCATTTCCTCAGAGATATTCTGAAACCATGAAGAAAGAGACACCCCCATGTGGTGAACAATGGAGCCGCCCAGCCAGTTAAGAAGGCCCCTTGAGGGGCTGGAGCAGTGGCTCAGCGGTTACAGTGCTTGCCCGGCTTGCACGAGCACACAAGTTCAAACCCCAGTACCACGTACACAATGAAGTCTTGGAGCAACGAAAGCCACGTGCAAAACTAAATAAAATTGATTCTCTCTCTCACGGTCCCTCTCTCTTTAAAAAATCAAAAAACAAAACAAATCCAATCCAAAACAAAACAAACAAAAAAACCCAAGAAGGTCCCTTGATGCGGAAACCTCCTGAGTCCTGCACAAATCCCACCTGGGGTGGTGAGGAGGGAAAGTCAGAAAAATGGGACTGAACCCCAGATCTCAAGCTTTCTTCTGCTATTGAGTTGGCCTATGATTTAGGGGAAGCCCTCTGTCTCTTTTTGCTTCTCAACTAATTCACCAGACTCTTACAAGAACGGGGTGGGAATTCCACAAGATCGATGTGGCTGTCTTCTGGTCCAGTTTGTCCCCAGAGAGCTGAAAGTCCAACAGCATCTGTTTAAGAAAATGGAGGGGGTGGTGTTGAAGCGTTAGTAAACCATCAGGAATTAATAGGAAGAACCAAACAGGCTGACCAAAACACACAGCGGAATGAAAGTTCTTTTGGGGGCTCTTAATGTTCCTGGATCTTTCATGAACTTGAAAAAAAAACAACGAAACAAATGGACTTATAAATAGAAAGTTGAGGAATAGAAGAGGAAGGTTTAAATCAGTATGTTTATCAGGATAGGGGACACAATGATTATCCAGAAAATGGTGGAAATTGAGACCAGCGCAGTGCTGAAGTAAGTAAAGGGCTCAGGGTCACAGGGCATGGAGCATACCCCACCTACTCAGATAACCAGAGAAGCCAATATCCAGGGCTTTGTCCCTTTGGCATAAGCTCTGAAATCCTTCTGAATTGACAACTGTGGAATGCTCACATGTTAATATCCCAGTCCAACCTCTGCACTCAGAGACTTGACCCAGCCCTAGCCTGGCTGCTAGAAGTTTAAGGCCATGACCCCAGAACCCCTAAACTTTCTGCCTGTGAAAACTGAATGCTTTCATGTGGGAGTGCTGTTTGCCTTGTGACAGGCCACCGAATATCTCTTAAAGCCCTATCTGCGAATGCTTGCAATTGTCAATCCTTCCTCCGCCATTTAAGATGCAAATCTCCCACCCAAACTATTTCCTCAAGGACCTGAGAGCAATGATTTTTTAAATTTTGAAAATCTCTTTGAAATGTACAGATTGGAAGATACAGCTCTTGAGTTCCCGCTCAGTCTTTTGGTAATGTTAGGTCTGAATTCAACGGAGGCTTTCTTTCAACTAACACTTCTGCTTCCTCTCAGGAAGAGAAGTCTGCTTCTCCTGCAGTTGAGCATTAATCAAGAAATCCCACGGTCTTGCCGAAGGGACCCACCCCTCGGGCCTCCCTGCACACACCCCAGCCTTGCCGCATCTCCAGCCATTGCTGTCAGGGATCTCAATTCAGGACATACATGATCTTTTCCCTGCTGTAAGCAACAGGACAGAAGAAACCCTGTCCTGTTGCTTTAAAAAGTGTCCAGCTTTATCTCTGGAATGAAAACAACAAACAAACAAAGCCCTTCTTCCGTTTTAGAACACAGTTTCAACACAAAGAGAAGCAACTTTTCAGAAACTTTCCAAAGTACTTGAGAATATGCGTGGGAACCTTTGGGACTTGAGCCCACGCACACGGCAGAAACTTTTGTGCCTCTAATCTGATTCTCCTGAACTCTCCAGATCCTTCCCCTTCTAGAAATTCTTGTTTTTTTTTCCACCTTCACAATTATTATCTATGTAGCCCCCACATACATTGCAGGATTTTTTAATGGAAAAACAATCAATGAGTGTTTGGGGAAAGGGGTTCAAAGAGCTGCTCTACTCAGAAGAGAGATTTGCCATGCTGGAGAAGGTTCCTAAGAAAATATTAATGTGTCCCAATGGGACTCAGAGAGTGGGTGGACAGGGCAGAACCAACGGCAGCAGGGCTGGAGGAAAGACGGTCAGGGTGTGCACAGGCGCATCAGTCCAAGAGGCCTGCACATGCTTACCACTGGAATGATCCAGGCAAACTCTTGAGTGTTGAATCCCACCATGTAGGGCACAGTATTGAAACTCTTTTCAGCCAGACTCTCCTCGGGCATCTTCATCAGCACCACTCCATCAACCACAGTGAGCATGGACGGACGACTCTAGGGAGAACAGCAGAATCGTGTGCGTCATTACCCTGGTAACACCATGGCTCCCTCTCTGCCTGTCTGAGGGCTGGGCCAGCACAGCAATCACAGGGTCTCAGAATCCCAACAAGAGGGTCTAAGTCTGTGAGACACGGAGAGAAGAAATTTGTCAAGGTAGCAGTGATCAGATGATGGTGGCTGAGAATGGGGGAGAGGAATCCTCAGCCAAGTTAAAATCTATATCATATATGCTTGAATTCACAGCATACACACTGTGTATACGTATGTCTGTATATTTATGTATCTGAAAAGCTGCAGTGAGTGCTGAATTGGTGAATGCTGAGCCATTGCTCCAAAAGGAGCTCTGAAGTTAGGGCTTGGAGAGCCTCTATTCATGTTTTCACCGTTCTTGTTCTATGTGTGGGTTCATGCATAACAATAGATTATGTAATAGACATTTCATATAAAGTGCTATTATATGTGCTATTTATTCATAATGAAACACCAGCTGGGAAAGGCTTATTTTTTCCTCAACCCTGGGTAACACAATTGCAAATTTCTTTGCCTTCTACCTCATGACAGAGCGCTATGTATTTTAAAAAATCATCATCTCATGAATCCGCAAGTTCAGCTGCTTTTCTGTCTTTTCCACACCTGTAAAGGGTTACCTTACAGCTCTCCAGACGGGCCACACACACAGAGAGGCAGATCTTCCCATCCCTCTTTGGAAAGACTGTGGCACAGACTCATTCACACTGAACCCACAGCTGAGACACTACAACTCAAGCCAGAATGCAGCTCACCTAACACTCGGGTTTTCTCCAGCAGGCACATCACAGTCTCTTTACACTTAGGAATCCTAGAAAGGATTTGACTACTATATAAGAGAGTGGTTTTAAATAGTGTAATCATCAACAAAGCAAAAAACCAAAACAAACCCCCACAAAAATATGGCACTCAACAGACCACGCAAAGGACACTTGTTAAGCACGGTGTGGTGGTGCACACCTGTAATCCCAGCAGCTCAGGAGGCTGAGGCGGGAGGATCCCAAATTCAAAGCCAGCCTCAGCAACTTAGCAAGGTTCTAAGCAACTTAGCAAGACCCTGTGTTAAACTAAAAAATAGAAAGGGCTGGGAGTGTGGCTCAGTGGTAAAGTGCCCTGGGTCTCCTGTAAAATAAAAATGAAAGAAGAGGACACTTGTTAGCATGAGAGATGAAAAAAGAAGACATTTGACCTTAGATGAGAAAGTGGACTTCACAGACTCAAACATATAACTCTACACATCGAATGCCCATGGCCACAAGCAAGACACAAGTATTGATTTAGGGGTTACCAATACATGCTAGCAAGTAAGCGAATCCACAATACAGAGTCTGTGATTAAAAATCTCATATCTCACCACTCTTTTATAGTCCTCTAAGCACCTCCACTCCCATACTGAGTCACAGACCAAGTCCTTCCCGTGACCAGCCCATCCCCACCTCCATGGCCCCCTCAGAATCCACCTTGCTCCCTCCCCCACAGCCTCCTCTTCAAACACAGGAGTCTCCTGTATCACACTACCTTTGCAGTCCTGTTCCCTCTGCAAGGAACACTCCTCCTCCAGTTTTCCTGACAGCTGTTTTCCTTCCCTCCTCCAGTGCTTGAATCCAAGGTCAGCTACTCTTTAAGGCATACCCTGACCCTGATACTTACTTTCAAGCCATTGGCCAATTCTGTGCCCACTTCCCATTTTAGTTTTACCTTATCTCTCACCATCATCAACGCACCACAGAGGTTACTAATCTATTTTTTTGTTGCAATTTCTCCCACAGGGTCATTAGGGAAACAGGAAATGTAAAGGAGAAGGGGAAAGCTTGACACAGGGACATGGAGGGGCTGACCGGGAGCACTGGTCTGGGGGTCAGGGAGTGGGTTCCAGTCCTGCTTCTGGTCCACTTGGCTATGTTACCCTGGCAAGTGACTTCCCCTCTCCGACTCAGCAATATACACACAAGGAGTTGCTGTGAATCCACAAAGGACCTTTCATTCACAGTGAATTGGAGCTTAAAGTCTTAAGACTCAAAGCCTGTAATCAAGAAGCCAAAGGTCCTTACTTCTTTGGGTTCTCTATGTAAATTGAGACTAGACAGGTTCTATGAAGATTAAGGCAGAGGATGTGGGTGAGAAGCCTTCCTGGCATAAAAATGGATCCTTTGACCTATACCCCAGAGCTATCAGGTTCTCCCACCTCATGCCTCCTTGGCTGAGTCCAGAGGACCATGGATTCCACTGGGCATGAGCAGAGGGTAGAGTTGGGAGATAGGAGAGGGGAAGGCACCAGCAAGCAAAGAATAGACATGGGAACCAGAGTTGGGGTCACTGGAGCTCTGGGAATGATCTCTGCTGTTCATGCCTCCTCTTCTTCATCCTTTCTAACTTATTCCCACTTGTAACAAAAAGCAAACTTCCACTGGGGAAAAGGATAAGCAAGGTGATTGTGGTGGCAGGAATGTGGTCACTTTATGTGAGATGGGGCTGGAGGTGGGATGAGCCTGAGGGAGAAGACACTCCCCCTGAGCATAGATATTAGTGGTAGGCTGGATACTAGTCAATGTCAGTGCAACAGAGTTCACCCCAAGTCCATTGCAGAAATTTCTGGAATAGATGATTTGTAAATAGACAGGACTGCTATTGTCCTTAATCTTCCCAGGAGACAAATCTTCAGAAAGAAGCCACCTCAGAGTGGCAACCTGAGTGGTAGACACAGGTTAATTCTCATCTTCAGTGTAAATAGTTCCAGCTGTGCCCTGAACCACCTGCTCATGAACTTTTCACTTACTTGGAGATTCTGAGACAATACAGTACATTTTTCTGTTCAAATGTGATATGAGTTTTCACATGGTGTATTAAAAACCCTCACATAAACTCACATAATCATGGAAACACTTCCATAAGAACTCAGATAATCTCAGTGGGATGTCATGGAATCTTATTTTCCTATAACCTGGGTCCTCTTGTGTCACATGGAGAATGACTGGAATATTTGCCTCTTTCTTGGTATTGTAAGACAGATGTTTCTTAATTCTTTGAAGACCTTGATCACCTTATTTGATCCTGATGAACCAGGACCCAAGTTCCAAAGACACTTTGGACTCAAACCATGCAAATGTAGACACAACACAGTGCTATTGGTCTGCCTTGTGGGCACAGGAGTAACCTGCAATATCCAAGGGCTAGGTGGAGAATCCAGGGCCTCTGGTGAGTCCTGAGCCCACATTTGTACTTTCCTCACTAAGGGAGTAGTTTCCATTGGCCTTGCGTGCTGCTGCTGCTGCTGCTCTTATTGTTTTCCTGGATGGTTTCTGGCCAAAATTCCCTATGATGGGAGACTGCCATGATCATCCAACAATCCTCAAATGTCACCCTCCCAAAGAAGCAACTCTGAGAGCTATATTGTATGTGTCCTCTCTCCATTCTCCCACCACAATTAACTCATTATGTTGTGGCTATGCTTCTCCTTGGATAGCTCTCTGTGATCAGAGACTTTGTTCAATTTATGTCTATTTTTCACTTGACACCACCCTTCCGTATTTTTAGCATGGATGAATGGACAGAAGGATGGAGTTGGACAATACCAGTGTTATTGGTATGAATGTATAGATAATCAGAAGAGTACTAGCAGAAAGTAATGGATGCAGATAGTAATGGATGGATCATTGCTTTTGGAGACTGGGTGAAAAGTATAGATATATGTTGGATGAATGACTTATGAATGATGGATAGATTGAAAATAGATGAATGAAAAACTGTAGATTAATCGACACTACATGGATAAAAGAATGTGAATGAATTGGATGAATGAGTAGATAGATGAAAGATAAATGAGTGGATAGGGAAATGTCTATCTTAGAATCATAATTGAGCCAGTCTCAGAAAATCTAGAAAATTATGATACTATCATTATAACTTAGAGAGTTTTTAAAACAACCTAGAATAATTGTGACACCTTCCTGAAAAACTTTGCACTTTTTATCCCAGCTCCAAAATTCAGGATGGTAGTTACCTGTGGTAGTTTACCCTGGGTAAGAGAAAGGCAGAATCAGTGAAGCTTGGGACTGAGTACATAGGATGTAGGCTACAGAAATGAGGCACCTACCATTTTCATTGTCATCTTCAAGAGCTCTTCCTCTGTTTTCTGGCGCAGGCAGTGAACGATGACCGCAGATGTGGTGGTTTTACACCCAGCAGTAATAGCAAATTGCTACAGAGATCACAAGCAACACCATAGTTTAAAAGAAATGTTCTTTCTCTCTATCAATGTAGGCATAATTGTTCAATACCATAGCCAGCTTCTGAGGGCAATGGGGGGCATTAGAAAACACCCTCCACTACCAGGTGTTGGGCTCAGGCTTGCACAGACTGCTGCCTCTGCAACTAACTAGAATTGTGGCATGAGCTGGTTACCCAGTATCAGTGTCTCTGCTATTTTATCTCTGTTAAAATGGTGCAGTGTTGTGGCTTCATCAGTGTTTATAGCAGCTCAATTTACTATAGCTAGACTATGGAACCAACCCAGATGCCCCTCACTTGACGAGTGGATACAAAAACTTTGTTACATATATACTATGGAATACTACTTGGCCATTAGAGAGGACGATATTGTGGCTTTTGAAATCAAATGGATGGAGATGGATAGAATTATGCTTAGTGAAGTCTCCCAAGCTCAGAGACTCAAGGATGGAATGGTTTCTCTCATCTGTTGATGCTAGAATTTATGGGGAAGCAGTAGGGCAGATGGCTAACCTAATGAAACTTCAAATTGAATGACTTTCAGAGTAATAGGGGGATGGCTCTCTAGGATACTTGGAGGTGTAGGGAGAGGGATGGGGAGGGAGGAGGGTATATGAAGAACTCATAGGAGTCTGGAGATTGGGAAGATGGGGGAACCATCCCAGAAAACGACGTCATTCCTCCACGAGATACCCATTTAATGCATGAGTTCTTCTGGGGGAAAGTGCAACAGGTAAAACCCAAGGTGGTTATCCATGTTTTGGCATTACCCCTGGATAACAAAGTTTATATACATTGATTGCTAATGTTTTGATAATGTTTCCCCCTCAACTGTATCTCTATATACTTCTAATAAAAATAAATAAATAAATAAGAATGAAAAAAAAAGGTGCAGTGTTCATCCCCAGCACCATAAATAAATAATAAATAAGCTGGGCACAATGTTCTCAAAGTTGAATTCCTCAAGAAAGATTGTTTGGGGGGATTAAGAGCTTTCAAATCCTTGTCCTCTCTTTGCTAGGTATTTGGTCTCAAGCAAGCCACTACATTAGATATGTCTTGGTTTCACCATCTGTAGATGAGGGTAATGATTGCACTTTTCTCACAGGAAGAATTAGTACATGTGAAGTGCTGAGATGTGCACCCTGTCTCCCCCACACTGGAACCTGTGTGGAGTGAATGAGAACTAGGTAAGACCATTTGCACACGAGCACATCAGAAAGTATGGAATATGATTTAAGTTTGAGCCCCCAGAAGACCTTTCTGCCTGGCCATGCTCACTTTAGTGCTCTTGAGCATCTCATCAGAATCCCGTAAGAAGGAAGTTCCCCAAAGATTGCAAGAGACCAGAGGCAACGCTGTAGGAGCTGTCCAGATCAGGACCTACCTTAGCCACAGGCTTGATGTCCTTCCTGACCAAAGCAGCAGTGAGGACCACACCACTCTGTGAAATGGCCCTGTGGAAGAGGTTCTTGGCCAAGGGAGATAACACCTGGTCAGGGAGTGAAGAGACGGGGAGTTTATGCTTGTGGAGCAGTGAGTCCTGTTTTCAAGTCCTCTCAACCTGCTCTTCTGCTCTGGATATTCACCTTAAGAGTTTGAAGTCAATGAAAATGACCATTCCTCTCCATCTTAACCTGTCCTAGCTACAAATTCTCCCCTGTCAAAGCCATAAATTATATTTTAAAATTTCTATTACTCAGAATTTTTTCTAAGAAAAATGATCACAAAGGGGCATAAAATTTCTAAAAATGCCAAGACTGATTATGCTGTTTATAATAGAAAATTTGAACTAACTCAAGTTATAATATTATGAAATTGGATAAATAATTTTTCATTGTTGCAATGGAATACTGTAAAATTATTAAAATTAATGTTATGTAATAATGTTTCACATTTAGTAAAATATCAATGTTATACTACAATCTAACAGATTTTTTTTGGTAAAAATCTACCAAACACATCAGTAGATGAGAGAGAGATATTATGGAAGATAGATTGATAGATAAAATTGTGGAAAAGAGATTAAACTAGAGTAATACATGTCAATTATCCACAGTTACCATCCCTAGCTGGTGGAGCTATGGATAAATTTTTTTTCCTTTGGACTTCTGTGTATTTTTCCTTTCTCTCTACTTTAAAACATATATAAACATTTTCCTCTGAGTAGTGAACTATGAAACCAACACATACTTCAAGAATAGAGTAATTAGGCTGCCCCTCTATTCAGCTCTGAGGTGATTATAGGGATTACTATGGTTCCCAGCACCTTCTATCACTTCCCTCAGCAGCTCCCCAGCCCTATTCTCTGCACCAGTGAGACACCTCATCCCCTCAGGTTGTGCCATCTGCCCCCATTCCATTTCCATTCCTGCATTTCTTATTCACCTTCCAAGTCCAACTTGTCCCTTAGTCCCAGAGAAAGCATCCCTCCCTCTTATGCGCAAATAAGCTAACATACCACCTCAGGGGAAGCCCCTGCTTGTACTTGGTAGCACATCAGCTCTAAGTGGTAATATGCCTTTCAGGCAAACAATAACCTTTTTTTCAAATAACGCTTTTGCCTCTTCTCATTGTAATTTATATTCACCCATACTTACCAAAAGATGAGAGGCAACTTCTAAAGTTACAATGATCAGGTAGGAAAAATCAAATATGAGTGGGAAGAAAGTCATTCTTGGAGATGTTTATGAACCCAGAACATGAAGGTGAGCTCTGAGTTTCTTAGAGGCCAAGGAGAGTTTATGCCTTGACTCTCCATCATCTAATACTGTTCATTGCACAGAGTCATCCCCAAAACCAATCTTGAAGGTAAATGGCTGGATTGGCTGGTCTCCAACAGTTTCTGTTAATAGACATATTCAGCCTGGGAGTGGGTTCTGGTTCCAGGAATACTTACAAGAACAGAGACACTTTGGCCTCCTGCTGATTCTCCAAAAATGGTCACGGAGTCTGGGTTCCCTCCAAAGTTGGCAATGTTGTCCTGGATCCATTGCAGTGCAGCCACCTGGTCCAAGTGACCCCAGTTCCCTCGACTATGTTCATCCCCTGTGCTGTAAGAGAACAGGGTGGGATGCAAACAAAGATGTCATGGTAGGGTTGTCAGGACCAGAGATAGGCTGAGGGGGGGGGGTGTCTCGTTGAACATTCCAGAATAGGACTGATTCCACAATCTTGACACAGGTTTTTTCACCTACTTCTCATTCCTGCAGCACTGTCTGGGTGGGGTCTACATTCTTTCTGTCAGCAAGGATGTAAAGAGGATCTAGTATATGTCCAGCAGTGATCTAAGAGTTGGAGCACATCTGGGAACAACAGAGGCAAAATATGACCTTACTCAACTCACTCTGAAGATCACAGAAAAGCAGATGAAAAGAGGATATATCAGTTAATGAAAGTGATCTGAGAGGAAGAATAAAACTTGGCAAAAGAAGAGGCAGAGGACCTTTGCCTCTGGAATCCACCATGCTTGCAACCCATCTCCGGATTCTCTTTACCATCCTCTGATGCTCTGGGTTATTCTACTTCATTATATGGCATCCTTTTGACCTGGAAGTGTGGAAGATTCATAAGTAGAATACTAGACACTCTGAAAGCCAGTAAATATATTTTCAGTTGCAAGTGATTTTCAATCCCCCTCAAAATGCAGTAAGGAATTGATCAATGCACATTGAGTCAGTTCGTGGAGAAGGAGATATTCTCCCAGCTTGGGACACATAGTAAAATGTGAAAAGTCTAATAAAGAGTACTCTAGTACAACAGTAGGAAGACCCATCCTGGCAGATGGGCAAATATCAATATAGAAATACAGAAAACATGAGAAAGAAAGGAAGCAAGGCAACTCCAAATGGTAATAACCCCAACAGTTGAATCTGCGAATATCAAAGTGGATGAAATGCTGGACAAAGAATCAAAATGTTGACAGTTAAAACAATCAATGAATTAAAGGAAGATCTAATGAATGAACTAAGAGAGAAGGTACAGGAGGTGAAAGATCATTTCAGTAAAGATATAGAGATATCTTGGCAATAACTGAAAGATTTAATAAATCAAATAAACAATTCAGTTTAAAGTATCACCAATAGATTAGAACACAGATTTTGCAGGCCTCAAAGACAGGTTATATTATCTTGAACAGTCACCAATAAAAACAATTATGCTCAGAATATTCAAGAAATCTGTGACCACATTCTAAGAGCAAACCTAAGAATTATAGAGATGGAAGAAGAATCTGAAATACAAACCAAGGGCATGTGTAACCTTTTCAGCAAAATAATATCAGAAGAAATTTCAAACTTTAGGGAAGGAATAGACATGCAAACACAAGAATTACTCAAAACCCCCAGTAAACAAGATAAAAATAGATTTTTGAATGATGAATGGATCAAAGGAAATTAAGGGAGAAATTATAATTTCATAATTAAAACATTGAACACAGAGAACAAAGAATATACAATGCTTCAACACAGAGAAAAATGTGAGTTCAAATTTAGAGATAAGCCAATAAGAAGTGAATGATTTTTCACCACAAATTTTAAAAGCCAGGAAAGACTTGGAATAAGATATTCTGAGTCCTGAAAGAATATAATTACCAACCAAATTGTTATATCAAGCAAAGTTATCCTACAGAACTGAAGGGAGATAAAATCATTCTAGATAAGCATGAAGAATCCATGACTACTCAGCCTGCATTAAAAAACTTAAAGATGCATGACACAGAGAAGAAACTAAAAACAAACTTCAGAATCAGAAATACATAAATTTCCTGAGAAGAGAAGCTAAGTAAAGGAGAAATAGGATTTAATTAAACATTAGAGTTAAATGAAAGTGGCAGGAAATAATAAAACTTGCTCTATAATAGCACTGAATGTAAATGGTCTCAATTCTCTGATTTAAACACATACTGGTAGAATGGACTGAAAAACAAGACCCAACTATGCATCACTTACAAGAGACTCAACTTACAGGCAAGGACATAGCAAGCTGAAGGTGAAAGAATGGGAAAAAGTATACCATGCAAATGGAGATCAAAAGTAAATAGGAGTACTATGCTCATATCAGAAAAAGCCGATTTCAAGCCAAAATTAATCAGGAGAGACAAAGAGGGTCACTTCATACTGATAAAAGGAAAAATGCAACAAGAAGGTTTAATGATAATAAAAATGTTTATGCCCAAATGCTATATCTGCTTACATAAAATGAACACTGAGAATTAAGACTGAGATAGATCCCAATACAGTAATACTAATATATTTCAATACACCCATTTTACCGATAGGTCATCCAGACAAAAAAATCAGTAAAGACTCTTCATACCTAAAAAATCTGAATCAAATAGACCCATAGAATATTTCATTTAAGAACAGATGAATTCACTTTCTTCTCAGATGTGAACCTTCTCCAAAATATGTCATATTTTAGAACACAAAGCAAGTGTTAGCAAATGCAAAAATATCAATATAATCCTTTAACCTTAATAGATCATGATGACATGAAATTAGAATTCAAGAGCAAGAGAAGCCATAGGGATTACATAAGTACACAGAGATCAAACAGATTTTTGAATGGTGAATGGATCAAAGGAAATTAAGATAGAAATTTTAGAAATCCTAGAACTGATGAGAATAAAGAGACAACAAATCATAATCTCTGGGATACCGTGAAGGTGATTCTAAAAGGGAAGTTTATACCTGAGTGCCTACATAAAAAAGTCAGAATTATTCCAAATAAACAACTTAATGATTCATCTCAAGGTGTTATAAAAACAAGAACAAACTATTTCTAAAATCAGTAGAGGGAAAATAATTAAGATAAGAAATGTAATTAATGAAACAGAAAATAAAAATTACAACAAGGTTAAATTAAACAAATAGTGTGTCTTTTGAAAACATGATTGATAAACCCTTAGTCAATGTGCCGAATAAAGGAAAGGGATGACCCAAATGAATGAGATTAGAGATGAAAATGAGAGAATACTACAAATAGCTCAGAAATTCAAAGAATCTTTGAGAGCACTCTGAAAGCTTATATGCTCATAAATAGGAAAATCTAAAAGAAATGGAAATGTTTCTAGACATATATAATCTATTAAAATTGAACCAAAGGTATAAAGAAAATCTAAACAGACAAAAATGAACAATGAGATTGAAGCAGCAATAATAAGACTTCCAATGAAGAAAAGCCCAGGACTCATGGATTCCCAGCTGAATTCTGTCAGACTTTTAAAGAACTATGCCAATACTCCTCAAAGTATTCCAAGAAATACAAAGGGGGCAATAATTCCAAATTCATTCTATGAAGCCAGTATTAACCCAATACAAAACCTGATAAGGTCACATCAAGGAAAGGAAACCACAGATCAGTATCTCCGATGGACACAGAAGCAAAAATTCTTAATAAAATATTAATGATTTGTGTTAAAACACATTAAGAAGATTGCATATCATTGTGAAGTTGGTTTCACTCCAGGGATGCAAGGTTGGTTCAACATATGCTAATCAGTAAACATGATCCATCACATAGATAAAATTAAGGACAAAAATCATACTAGGCAGAAAAATCCTTTGACGAAATCCAGCATCCTATCACTCTAATAACAATGAGAAGTAGTTGGATTCTGAGCATATTTGAAAGCTGAAGCCATGGGGATTTTTACTAACTGGATGTGGGGAATGATCAAAAGAGGAGCGTTCAGGCTGCCCAAGACCTTGACCCTGAGCAACCAGGAGGACGGAGCTGCCAGCAGCTGTACAGAGGGCCCTGTGGGAACAGCGAGAGAGCCTGCACTGGGCCTCATGTGGGCGTCAAGGGCTCAATGTGTCCCTGTGAAGTGGGAGAGGGACAACCAGGGAAGACAGGCGGAGGATGCCTGGGTTCAAAGGATGTGAAGAGCTGCTGGGAGCTCTCATGGAATGAGTGGATGGGGAGAGGGGGACACAGAGGCCTAAGACATTAAGATGCTAAGAAAAAGCATCAGGGAGGCCAGAGATGGGAGGAACCCACGACAGAGGAACAAAACATTTCTAAGAGGCTCAGTGATCCTCTGTGGTGCTGTAGAGAGGCTGCTTCAGGTTGGGCCAAGTGCTGGTGAATGGTCCTTTATGGCCTCTGTGAGAAGGGCCCAGTGACCTGGAAATCAGCCTGCACAAGCATTCATCGAGCTCCCCCCACAGGGGTACCTTCCCTTTCCCATTTCACTGCTCTGCTGCATTCTAAGTTCCAACATGGAGGGCTGACGTGTGCTGGGGCAGCACAGGTGACAAGGAGATGAGTGTTTCCGAGGTGATAGTGGGGGACTGGGCCTTGCAGGGTGAGCAGGAGTTTGACAGCATAGTAGGCTTTCTAGACCGAGGGCACAGTGAATGCACAATCTCAGAAGCAAACACACGTGTGACGAGGGAATGAGAAGGTGGGAGAGGATCAATGATAAAGGGACTTTCGTGCTTTATGAAGGATTTAGCAAAGGGTGCCATAGGGCCTGCCATGACTAGACCTGGTACAACAGCTTGTATGTACTTTGTCCCCACAGGCTCATGTGCTATGTAGTCTCGGTCCCTGCTGTGGCAGTATAAGGAGGTGATAGAACCTGTAAGACATCAGGCCTAGTGAAAGGGGATGAGGTCACTGGGGTGCAGCCCTAGCAGGGATTACTGTAGAACTCATGGAACCCTGGCTAGTTCTAGAGAGAGGGAGTTGTTATAAGAGCAAGACTTCCCTCCTCCCCACCTACAGCTTCCTGCCTCATTGTGTGATCTCTTCTACCCTGCAGATTCCTTTCTTGAGAATGTCATGAGAACACCAAAGGTGGAGGGTGTCTTCTTCTCCCCAACACTGCCCATGTCCTCTCGCCTGGACCATTCAACCAGCTGGACAAAGCAAAGGCCAGAACTTGTTTTCAGTCAAGAGGCCCACCTGGTGAAGCAGAATGAATTTCTCTTCTTTATACCTTGATTTAAAATTTTTGATTTATACTTTAATTTTATAACTCTTTCTTTCTGTTTATACAGCTTCTGGTACTTGGTTATATCAATAGGAAATAGACAATTGCAAGGACTAATGAGCAGAGAGGAGAGTCCAGTACTTACCTGAAGAACCCCCAGATGCCCAGGCGGTACTGAATGGCCACCACCACCACGTTTTCATGGGCAGCAAGGGCCAGTCCATCATAAGTGGATGCCCCGCCAATCACTAGACCCCCTCCATGAATCCACACCATCACCTGGAGACAGAAGACGCAGCCGTATTAGTTACAGAAAGAAGAACTGAGAATGATCCCTGAAGTTGTCTGGGTTCATGGTGCATATCCTGGCTGTGAATCAAGGTGGCTGTTAGTAAAAGTCCCCCTGTGCTCAGCATGGTTGCAAAAGTCAGTGTCTTTCCTCAACTCTCCCAGGTAGGGCCAGGCCACTGCTGCACTCAGTGCACCTGCCTTTCTCCCCAGATCCACATGCCATGTCCTACTAAGGCCTTTAAAACCAAGAACATCGTCATGGGAACAGCAAAGGACAAAGACACCATGTTCTCCCAGCGTGGACCATTCAACCAGTGGGACATAAAGGACAGTGCTTGTCTTTCAGCTTCATCTGAGCTCACTCTAGTGAGGAATTAAACTTCCCCGTGCAGGAATGATTTTCCCAGGAATCATACATGCCCCATTGGTGCCACTTCCTAACAGCTTCCCCGTTGAATGTCCAGATGCTACCCGCCCTCCTAAGCCCACCTCATGTCCGCCTCCTCCAGGAAGACTTCAGTCATTTGATTAACATTATCTGAGAGCCCACTGTTTGCCAGGTACTGATAAGAACGGAGCATGAGAGTAGAGATTACAATTCATCTTGTATTGAGAAAGCTCATATAGCAGGGAAGAAATGGGAATGAATAAAATGATTCATAATAATACTGCTAATAAAAGCCAAGAACTCATAACATGAACTCCCGTGCTCCAGGAGTGCTTGTTCTGCGTGCTTGGCCAGCACTGAGATGAAGCTCGATTGTCACCAATGGGTACTCACATGGGATTCTTCCCATTTGATGGAACAGAGGCTGAGAGAAGTTTAGAGATCACCCACATCTCTCAGCCAGGCAAAGGCAGACCCTGGATCTAAACCCAGTCCTGGAAGTTCCAGGACCTGTGTCCACAGCTGGAGGGTCTCCAGCCTCCAGGTTCCTAGAGCACCAGTGTCTCCTGCTGTCTCCTGCACTTCTGATCCCTGCCTGCTCCAGGGAGGGGCTGAGTCAGGGTCACTTGAGTGAAGGCCAAGCTCAAGGACTGGTGGTCAGCAGACATGCTGAAGAAGGCAGGACGTGTCTGTGCATCCAGATGGCAAGATCTGGAAGGCAGGGGCTGCTCATGGTGGTGTCACACTCCTGCTTCCCCCAAGTCCTTAACTGTGCATATCAGGACACAGGATACAGAGCAGCAGGATGAGTGGATGCATGAAGGATACTTTCCCCAGCTCCCTGTCCTTTACAAATGTACAGAATGCTGCACCACCCTCTAGCCCCAAGTTCACAACCCCCTTCCCAACTCCTGGACAGTGCTCCAGGGTGTTCCTCAGAGCCTGGCTGGGTGCTGACACCCCTCCCTCTTCTACCCCAGGTGTGATCTCTTCCAGCAGGTCTTCTTCACTCTCCCATTGGCACCAGGCTGCCTGCCCCACCTTTGACCCTTCATTTGTTGGGGAAATGCTGACTCACGGGGTGTCAGCCTGTGCCAAAGGCAAATAGGCAGAGAAATGAGCTAGCTTCCATTTCATCCCAGAAATCTGGCCAAAGGCAAGAAAAGTGTTTCTGAGATTGTCCCAGGTTCTGCCTGTCCCACTTCTGTCAAGGAACTGTGACAGTTTTCAGGGGACAGTGGAGGTGGTCACAGGTGCAGTGTTGAAGAAAGGTGACACATTCTCCATTTCCAGTCTGAATTCAGGGCCATTGTTCTAAAGATGAGAAGACCTGAGCTCTTGTCCTGTCTCTTCACCCATCTGTAATTCCAGCAACTCAGGAGGCTGAGGCAGGAGGACTCCAAATTCAAAGCCAGCTTCGGCAACATAGAGAGGCCCTAAGCAACTGAGTGAGACCCTGACTCAGAATAAAAAATAAAAAGGGCTGGGGATGTTGCTCAGTGGTTAAGCACCCCTTAACCAGTTAAGGTTAAGGTTCAATCCTTACTTAAAAAAAACACAAAAAAATGGGGGGATGGATTTTTCTCTAAGACTTTTTCAGCTCTGATTTATCGGAAAATATGCCTTAGCTTCTCTGGAAACCAAAGACTTACTCTAGTAACTAAGAGTGATATTTTTGTCTCTCTATGATTGAGAGAATTGGGAAAATTAAGGTGTGCCTTCCTGATGTGCAGCAATCTCTCCCAGAGGCTTGAGGCCACTGGTGGAAACTGAGATAAGGGAGCCTCCGGGCCCTGAGTCATCGTGGGTGCCGTGGCCCTGCTCTGAGCTGCCTGCACCCCCTTTCTTCTGTACTGCTAGCTACCTGGTGATGGAGCTCCTGTCTGGACCACCGGGTCCCATGCTTACCGGCAGCCGGCTCCTACTTGTCAAGTCGGCAGGAGTGTAGACATTTAGGTAAAGGCAGTCTTCGGAAAATGTCAGAGGAATGTTCTCTTTTCTGTTTGTAAACAGCTCTGAGAGGATCTGAGCCTGCTGTATATTTTGGGAGCACCTGGGAAGGGAAAAGAAGAGCCTTGAATACCTACCTGGTGGGAAGCAGGAAGTGTCACCAGGGGTAGGACCTTGCACTGGGAGTGTTAACTCTCCAAATGGGTCTTTTATCACTGGACTTGAGACACCAGAAGAGATAGAAGGCTCTCTGGGTTCTTTGGGAGAAGCCCAGGATTATCTAGAATCTCCCTGGACAATGTAGAAGAAAATGACTTGGAATTTCTTCCCTTGGCCAAGGGAGGCTGCCCATATGCTGACCTGTCCCCAACAGATGACACTGCTTGCACTCTTAGGACATGGGCCTGTTCTCTGCTGGGCTTTGTAAGATGGGGGGCAGGCTGAGCATACTTGTCCATCTGGGAACTATTTCTAGACTGTGTGCATCTTTCTTCAACCAGACCCTCAAATGACAGACATTTAGCCTGCAGCAAGTTGATGATGTCACTGATATGAGATGATCCCAGACTACCTGCATTCTAGTTCTGCCACTGATGTGCTGGGTGACTTTGGGTGAATTCTTTTTCTTCTCTGAGTCCCAATGTCTCACGTTTTAGTGAAGGGAGCGCTTTCCTAAAGGTCCTTCAGCCCTTGCATCCAAACTCCTCTGGCCATCAGGGAAATACACATCAAAATTTGACTAGAAATCGATCTCACTCTAGTTAGAAGGCCAATCATCAAGAATGCAAATTACAATAAATGCTGGTAAGAATGTGAGGGAAATAGAATTCTTATATACTGTGGGTGGGATTGTAAATTAGTATAGCCACTATGGAAATCAGTATGCAGAGTCCTCAAAAATAGGAACAGAACCACCATAGACCCAGATATATCATTCCTTGGTGTTTATCCAAAAGAATTAAAGTCAGCCTACTGCACTGATGCATGTTTATAGTAGCACAATTCACAATAGTCAAGTCAGGGAACAAACATAGGTGTCTATCAACAGATGAATGAAAAGAAAGCATGGTACATATCACCAATGGAGTCTTGTTCCATCAGAAAGAAGGAAATTGTGTTACTTGCAGGAAAATGGATGGAAATGGGGAGCACTGTACTAAGCAAAGCAAGACACACTCAGAAAGTCAAGGTTGTAATGTTTTCTCTTATAAAATAAAATTGCTACTTACTTCCTACATCATCCGCTTGACTGATTTCACCCCCAAGACACTAAGCATATACTAATGTATCACGTAATTCATTGATTACCTTGCATATTAATTATGTCTCTCATCTATGATGTAAGTTCCATGAAGGTAGGGATCATTATTTTGGTCATTAATGGAGTCATAGAACTGAGAACATGCCTGGCACACAAGAGATGCTCAAAAATTATGTGTCAAATAAAGAATGCTAGAAATCCCTGAGAAGTCCAGAGTGTCTCATTTTAAATGTTTTCCTGAGGATTCTGGAAGAAAGAACAGCCAATCAGAGGATTGCCTCCACTCCTTCCTGCCCCACTGTGAGACAAGCAGCCACTGAGAGAAGCCACCCCACTTACATAGGAGGGTAAGAAGTGGTGTTCTTCACGAAGCTCCATGGCTCTGCAGGCTGTGGCGGAGCAAACCTCAGGGATCCAAGAGGGGGCTTGGCAAAGGGGACTCCCAAGAAGACGGCCACAGGCTGTGCAAATCCTTCCAGGCTCACGTACTGCCCCAGGACTTTGCCAGGCACAGTGTCCACTATGGGTGGCGAGGATGGGTGTCCTGCTGGACATCGGGAGCAAATGAGGACCTTAGAGGAGAAAGGCTAGACCCAGTTTCCAGGGGGTTCTTGCCATCTTCTAGGCATGAGGCCTCAAATCCATACCCTGTATGGATTTTCCTTTTTTTTAATTAAGGAGTTGAGTTATTGTACAATCATAGTTACATATAAAATAACACTCTGATACGCATTTGTTCTTAAACCAGAATTACACCCACATTGCCCACCCACCAGTCTCTTTATTCTTCTGTATTTTTCCTCTACAAGCAATATAATTGCTTAGATTACAAATTTTCTGGAATTAAATGATTGTGTACATATTATTTGGATTCTAAGGGGGTAAAGGGTTTGCTACATTGTGAGTTTTCTCCCCAGATCCCTCCCTGTCCTCCCTCGCCCTTCCCACCCCCATATCTATGGTTGCCCTATATTATGTGTTGCTAAGCCTTTGCTGGGTCTAATTCATGAGTCTGACTACCTTTCAACCAAGCCTGGGTTTAGCTCCAGCCTCCACAAATGAGGGAAAACATTTGGCCCTTGACTCTCTGGGTTTGGCTAACTTTGCTCTGTATGATTTCTTCCATTGCCATCCATTTACCTTCAAAGGCTGCAATATTGTTTCTAGTTGCTGAGTAGAATTCCATTGAATATATTTTACTACAGTTTTTTTATCCATTCATCCAGCGAGGGGCATCTGGATTGGTTCCATAATTTGTTTATTGTAAATTGAGCGGTTATGAACATAGATTTTGCTGTGTCACTGTAATGTGCTGATTCTAACTCTTCTGAGAAAATACCTAGAAGTGGATAACTGGATTGCATGATGGATCCATCCTTAATTTTTTTAGGATTCTCCACATTGCTTTCCAGAGTAGCTGAACCAGTCTATGGATTCTTCTTATGTGAAATGGGACTAGATAAATGTCCAACCTAGCTTAAAGGGCTTAAGGAAAGACTGAGAATTGAAGTATAAATGCATCCAGACAAAAGTCAATGAAAAAAGAATTATTTCTGGGAATGAACAGGGAGTTGGTTATTCCTCCTGGTTATGCTTCTGGAAGCATGTACCCATTAGAATCCTGGTGCTGAGCTGCATGCTGGATAAGAGGATGAACAAGAGGTGCCCTATTGGCAAGAGGGCTGACCTTCTGGGAAAAAGGAATTGCAGACACACTTGACCTGATGCCAGGAAGAAATGTCCTGATAAGGGGACTAGGGAGGTGTGACCAGGGTTAGAAGAGGGAATGATGCCTTCTCATTAGTGGCATTACATTAAGCTAGGATTTGCAGAGGGAAGAAAAGAATGAGGGAGAATGAGGGAAGATGTAATGGAAGGATAGAACAGGAATAAAAGAGAGTGCAGAGTTTCAGAGACAGTAAATATAGGCTCTGGCTGAGAAAGGGTGTGCGGTCTCTGACTACCGCCAAATGGAATCTATGGGGAGTGGAAAATAATTCTGGAGAAAAACGTGCATGTCAGGGAGGACACTGGGTGATTAGCTAAGGGATTTTATTTACTGGATAAGTTAACAGCAGGAACATTCTTGCTTAAAGAACACATTGACCTTCTAAAATATTCTTTTAGTAGCTCAAAGCAGGGGGTCATCCAGAGAGAGAGAGAGAGAGAGAGAGAGACTGAGCATCAGGTTCCCGTCTGCTCTAATCTCTCCAGTCAAGTCCAGGAGACAATTGTTCTCCGTCTTCCTGCAGCTTCCTCATCAGACCTGTTTCCATCTGTTCTGGGACCCGAGTGAACTAACCTGATCTTCCATTCTGAGGCTGGTGGATTTCAGACACTTGACCATGGCCACCCCCACATCCTCTCCCTTCTGGCCTCAATAACGTCACTTTGTCAGAGCACCCACCACAGGACATGGTTTCTCTCCTACTGTCCTCCGCAATGCTCCTTTTTGGATACAGACAATGTGTCAACATGCATATGTGTGGCAAGAGAAGGGAAGAATAATCCAGATTTGTTCTAACAGGAGAATAACAAATGTCTTGGAAATTGGTTTACAAAGCAGTATCCACGTCTTATGGCGCCAATAGCCAGTTCCATGCTGTGAACACACGGGGTGTTTTTTATTCTTGTAGTTAATTTTTGCAAATAATACCAAGATGAAGAGGGAAATATAGTTCTCAAATTACAATGTTTTGATTTAGGATTGAACAATTATGAGTTTTTCAGGGAATAAACCCACCGTTAGTGCAGGGGTACATGAACATCAAGAGGAGTAGCCCAAACCCCTGAAAACTCATACGGAAAACAGCTCATGACTGTATGTCCAAGTTCATGGGGTTATTCAGAGTTAACCCCGTGCTTTTTTCCTGTGGCTAATTATTACCACAGTGTCCTTCCTCTGAAGCTTGTACGTTGCTTTGCCCACGGGTATAGTCAGTACAGGCTGCTTTGTTCTTGGTGCCTGCCAAGATTTTCGCACTGAAGATAGATCCCTTTTTTATAATTTGGAAAATGTTTTATGAATAAATATGGACATGCATATAAAGAATGCTGAAGGAGGACTTGATAGCTGACCAGATTTTGGGGGCCGTGGAAGGGAAAGAAGACTGAAGTGCAGATGTGTGAACCTGGCTCCATGTTGGACAGGATCACAGGACAAGCCAGTGAGACATCCTGGTAAGATACCACAGGACCAGGGAACCTCTTGACTGGAAGGAGTTTGGTGAGGGTGCACAGCATGAATGTGTGTGACTTCACTGCAGGGGCCAGAGAGAGGAGAGAGGAGCTGAGAATACAGCACAGATGCAGCTTCAGTGAAATCTGAGAATGTCCACCAGAATGGTGGCAGGATGAGGCCACAGCATCAGGGCAGACCAAGGAGAAGAGGAGGTGGGGATGGAAGGGTGCTGAGCTTCAGGGAGGCAAGGGAGGGTGAAGTCTAAGCAGAAATCATTGGGTGTGGCCAGAAGAAGTGGGTAGAAGCCAGGCTGCCCAGGGTGGAAATATGGGCAGATGAGGCACAAGGCGTAAACAAGAATGGTAACAACACCACTACCTCTGCCTCCTGTGTCATAGGAAATGTGCACATGCTGAACACTTACTGTGTGCCAGATGTGCATTCCAGCTCCTTTACATTATTCCTCAAAAACGTTTAACCATGTAAGTTTAAATATGTCCATTTAACAGATGATCAAAAAGGGTTTTCTTGTAGCTTGTTTGAACTTCCTAAAGATGGAAATAGGTTGGTTTATAACTAGAGGTACCCATCAGTAATCAAATATTCCACTTGAACTTTGGGACCTTTCTTAATTCTGCCTTATACTTGATTCCAGGCCTGATACTGTCACACAGGAACAGCCAGAAAGAAACTGAAATCCAGGTGTGCCTGGGCTGTTTGACTATTGCTCTCTGGAATTATGACCTAGATATAGGACAGTGCATAATTTACCAGGTGAATTTTGGAGAGTACTTTTCATTCTGAGTTGCAGTTTTTCTCTCCATAAAATGGCACAGATGTATGCTGAGGTCCTTCTCTATAACCCTGTAATGACCATATTTATTTCCTGTATCTGAGGTTTTTATATATGAGGCTTTGACAATGCTGGAGGAACAGTCTCTTGAAGGATACAACTAATCCAGAACTCACACCCAATTCACCCCTTATATATGATTTTCAAATTCTGGGCCAGTATTAACCTGCCCTAACTACTCCAAACCAGGAACCAGACAACCATCGATAGTCTCTAAGCTTCAAATCCCCTAAAATAATTCCAACTAACCAATCTAACAGCTTCTTATCCTGCTTCATCTCTTGTTTCCAGGGGAACCACAACATAGTGTGGTTCCCCCGACCATAGTCCCGACTCTCTCTCTCTGCCCCCTGACTGACATTGGTGAGTCCTCTTGTGTCCCTTTCCTACCACAGTGCTATACCCAGCCTCTTGGGACCTGTGAGTGTTAAAATGTCTTTTCAAAGGCCCAGGGCTCTTTGTCTTATTTTACTGTGCATCAAATTTCCGATTATTTCACTCTATTAAGAATCAGCTCCTTTTCCCGTCAATTCCTTTTCCATACCCTTTGTAGACCAGGCACCATCCTCAGTACTTTCATCCCCACTACAGACTGACGAGGTGGGGCCTATTTCATCCCTATGTAAGAGATGAGGTAACCCAGGCACAGCAAAGTTAAGTACCTTTCCCAAAGACAGGTAACTTAGAAGTTCTCTGCTGGGATTCAGAACTGCCCTTGGCTCCTGAGTTAACACCATTAACATTGTGTTAAACCACCCTCCAAGATCTGGCCAGGTCTGGGCTTATAATAAAGGAAAAATAAACCAAGGTCTTACTTAACTCCTTACATGTGCGGCATATTGACTCAGTGCCTTCCTGAGCCCTGTGGCTGCAGCTGAGGTCTCAGAGTGTATATCCTCCCTCACTGGCTGTGCTGAGCTTCTTCAAGTCCAATTCTAAGTCCAGAGTGTGAATGCCACTGCAGAAATGGTCCTGCATACAGTTTCCCTATACACATCTCCGCTCAACTTGACCAGCACTTAATGTGACACCCAAAATTTTTACTTCAGAAAGACTCACCCCAAGCAGTGCAAGCAGAGAGAGAGGCCAAGACCACAGAATAGAGCCACATCCTGGAAGGACAGCAGCTTCAGGACCAATGAAGACTATTCTGTGCAAAGGAGTGCTTTTGTCCTGCCCAGGGCTGGAGATCTGCTCTGATTCCTGTCCACCCACCAAATTGCACAATCTAAAATAGCAGAAAAGCTTTCTCCCAAAGAGTTCATCAAGCATTTCTTGGGACCTTCAAGCTGCACATACTGAGTTTGCCCTGTTATCTAAATAGTCCCTATAAAACACTCAGTACAGATTGGCTGCAAACACAATCAACTTCTTACATAAGACTTTCTCCCTCTTAGGACTCTAAACTTTGCACTATGAACTTCGCAAAGCAGGCATCAGCAAGTGGAGCCTTCAAACAAGGCCAAGTTTTGGTCTGGAGTCCTCAGAACAAGCTGGGAAATTTAGAGCAACTCACAGCCCCAGAGCTGCTCAATTGGATCAGGACACATCTCTTATAATCCCTTTGCCCAAATCACTCCTGGGACAGGTTCCAAGTGGAAAGGCTTATGCCTAAGAGCCCCTTGAAATCACTCGAACTAACTATCCTAACCTTGCTTTCCCTATCTCACCTCTTCCCTCCCATGGAAACCACAATAAAGCCTCTCACTCAGAGTTTCCTCTAATTTCCACTTAATGACTTGAGTTCTTCCTCCCCATGTAGCCCCACCACACCTACACAGAATGTCCTTAGCTTTGGGAATCTTGAGTAACAAACTCTGTTCTGTAGCAGTCATCTCCTGAGCTGATGGTCTTGGCCTGCCAATATCTAAATCATAATAAAACCCATAATTCTAAACACTGATCTCCAGGAGTCATTCCAGAGACGTACGTAGCAGATGTCCACCTCATTGAATGTGACGGTAGTAAAAACTGAAAAATATCAACTGGAAATGGTTAGATAATTTATTGAGTATTGATACTCTGGGATGCAATGCACATGTTAAAAATGTAGAGAGATGGGGCTGGAGCTATGGTTCAGCAGTTACAGTGCTTGCCTCATATGCACAACGACACAGGTTAGAACCCCAGCACCACATCCACAATGAAGTGTGGGAGCAACGAAAGCCACATGAAAAACTAAAATAAAAATTGATTTTCTTTCTCTCTCTCACTGTCCCTCTATCTCTTTAAAAAATGGGTAGAAATAAAATGTTTTGAAATACTTAGTTAAAAAAAAAACAATTCACCATTTCTTGTAAGAGAAAGAGGACCTGGTCATTTCTATTCTATCCCCGGATTCTGCTAAAAAGACAAGAAATTAAAGTTTTGAAAAGCACAAACGCATTTGGACAAACACATGAGGAGAACATGAGAGCATTTCTGAAGGCTGAAAGAGCAACAAGAACTGCTTTTAGGATAGAGAAAGTTGAAGTTCATGAGCAGAAACAAGGAAGACCCCAAGCAAGTAGTGTAAAATGAAAACAGCAAAGGAGTCTGCATTGAGAGGTAACAGGAACCTATATAAATGGGGGTACAAGTAATGCCCAATTGCATTGAGAAGCACAGCTCCCCGCTGTTAGATGTACTACCAGGACAAAGCTTCCCACAGGCTCTCTGCATTTCACAATCTAGTACTGGCTCTTGGAACCCTTAACACTTAATTACATCTGAGCATCAGAAAAAAGGTCCTTGGGAGGGGTCAATATAATATGATTTCTCATTAGAGATCTGAGTTTCAAAAGAGGAGTTTCTTGAGGCTCAAGGATATGGGTGCTCTAACAATGCCTTTTGATGAAGTCCATGCCTGGTCACCTTGCTAATGGTGATCACAATGATGGACAAGGGTGTCCTGGCTCTTAAATCACAAATCAACTGGGGCTAGAGCAATGGCTCAGATCTTGGAGCACTTGCCTGGCATGTGTGAGGACCTGGGTTCAAAACCCAGCAGCACATACACAACTGTCAGAGAAACAAAGGCCAGATGAAAAATTAATAAATTTGATTCTTTCTCTCTTTTTTATTAGATGAATATGGAGTTACAATTGAGGGGGAAACATTGTCAAACAATCAAGAACAAATGTATATATACATAGTTATCCAAAGCTAATGCCATGTCATGGATGCCCTGCTTGGGTTCTCCATGTTTCTATGTTTCCCCCAGAAGAACCCCTGAGTTAAAGGGATATCTCGTGGAGGTCAGAGATCTCCTTCCGAGAGGATTGCCCCATATTACCACCCTCCAGTCTCCTAGATATCCTTCCTAGTCCCTCCCCCCACCCTGTCTCCCACCCTACACCTCCAGGTATCCTAGGCAATCATCCCCCTGTTTGCGAAAAGATTCATACAATTTGAGGTTATTATTAGCTTAGCCATCTAACATACTGCTTCCCGATGTATTCTAGCTTCCACAGATGAGAGAAACC